>OY997262.1:304407425-304429925 GCA_963921465.1 Triticum timopheevii | reverse complement strand
GATCCGATAACCCGTTAACAGCCCGGACCAATGGGGATTTTCCACGTGTAAAATCATCATTGGCTGAAGGAAACACGTGTTGCCTCACCATTCGGACAGATGTCATCCACTCATTGGACAGGAGGCACCTATGATAGCTCGACACGTGGCACGGCCCAACAGTGGCCCATTCCGGTGAAAAAGGCCGGCCCAGTAAAAATTAGCAGGCCGTCCCATATAAGGCTTACTTGTGTCTAGTCCATTTATGCCCACAACCCATACGAGATGTGTCAATTCGGCCCGTGAATGGCCCATTAAAAATTTGACACCATTGCAACCCATCGTTAGTTCGAGCCCGTTAATGGCCCGCTATAGATTTGGGCTCAATACCGGCCCGATGAGATTTCGGCCTGTTAACGGCCCATTCAATGGATGGGCCAATTTTCAGGATGTACATCTTTCGGCCTTTTAGTGACCCATTCAAATGTTGGGCTAATTACCGACCCGGTGTGTCTTTCAGCCTGTTGACGGCCCATAAATCTGATGGGCCATTTGTAGTCGGACCTAAGTTTCGGCCTTTTAGCGGCCCATTTAAGTGTTGGGCCAATTTCCGGCCCGGTGTCACTTTTAGCCTGTTGACGGCCCATAAATCAGTTGGGCCATTTGTAGTCGGACCTGAGTTTTGGCCTTTTAGCGACCCATTTAAGTGCTGGGCCAATTCCCGGCCCTGTGTGCCTTTCGGCCTGTTTACGGACCATAAATGAGTTGGGCCATTTGTAGTCGGACCTTAGTTTTGGCCTTTTAATGACCCATGCCCTTCATGGTCCAATACCAGCCCGGTTTCTCTTTCGGCCTGCTAAAGGCCCACAACACAGTTGGGCCATTTACAATATGACCTGACTTTCGGCCTCTTAGCGGCCCATGCTCTTCATGGTCCAGTACAAGCCCGCTGTCTCTTTCAGCCTGCTAAAGGCCTACAGTATAGTTGGGCCATATGTAGCCCAAACTTAGTAATGGCCTGTTAACTGCCCGTGAAATAAATTGGGCCCACGTGTTGCCCTCTTCAATGTCGGCCTGTTAACGACCTGGGAGGTAAGAGGGCCGACCATTAACTTCCGGCCTAGTAACGGCCCATTAACTTAATGGGCCCACTAAAGTTCGTACATGTCTTTAGGCCAAATTAAATAATTTGAGCCCATTACAACGAGCAATTATGCACATGACCAAAACCGATCAAGCAAAGGTACGACATACAGGGAATAACGTTGCACATCTAGCATATATTACAGGAAATTACATCCACTGGGCAATCAAAGATTGATGCCAGTGCAAATAAATGAGCAGAACCTAAGCATCTACAACATCACAATCTGCAACCTCAGTACAGATGACGCCCATAAGCATGTGGGCAAGTTCTTGCTGCTTTGCTACACTGTCTATGAAAACATTGATCAGTTGTTGTGTCGCACGACTCTGCACCTCTGATTCATCCACCATTTCCATCATTGCTTCAGCCATTAATTGGTTCACAAACATACATTTATTCCATTGCATTCGAGACAGAGGATACTGAACAGATTCAGATGGCGATTTTGGCAGGCTTATATTATTGATAGTGGAGAGTGTCTCGACCACTTCATCATAACATAAATTAGGCCGGGAACCAAACAAATTAATCATGAGTTATTGCCATATTACCTGGCCTAGATTTACTGGAAAGAAACAATGGGGTTGCCTTGCTGTTTTCAGAGTTTGTCTTCTTATCTTCAGCAGCCTGCACAAAATTAACACACTAGCATTGCTATCATTGGCCAAGTCAGATAATAGGAAAGCAACATTGACACAACGAATGTTTGGGTAACTAGCCTAGACAAAATTAACACAGTATGGCACATCTATCATCAGCCAGGTAAGGTAATACGAAAGCAACATTGACACAATGAATGAATGGGCAACCAGAGAAGCACTACAATTCAGTAATGTGCGTGATATGAGATAGTACATTAATGCAGCTCAGTATGCAAAACTACCAGGCAGGTTTCCTTACAAAAATCAACATTGGCGCCTTTAACATTTTGCTACAACTAATTTTAGATCAGATAAAGGTTAGATTCACGCCGATTAACAAAATACATGCTGATGTAAAAATATAGTGATATACAATAGGTACTTACATCAGCATTGGAGCACAGTGAATTCCCACAAGATATTTTCCTCGAATACGATCCCAATGGAGGAAGTCTTCTATCGTTTAACCTTATTTTCTAAAAGAGAGATGGGTAAGAAACATGTAGAAAATATGATCAGAATGCTATAAAATTTCATGATGCGAGGATATGCACACGCTTCTTAGAATGGAGTTGACATTCTTTTGCTGGACTGGAGCGGACTAGTTCTTTGGCCACTGGAATCTTCTTATTATCAGTGGGAGTTGGGTTTCTCTGTGCTAGAGCAGTATCTATGAAAAATGGAGTTGGTTTATTATCTTCTGGTGTTTGGATCTTTTGCAAAGACCTGGTTTGTAACCCTTCAGATTCTAACATAGCCGTCTTCCCCTTGCATGCCTTATATAGAAGAATGGTGATTCAGTTATAAAACATGCTACAGCAGAGATGGAATAGGTACTGAAGAATAGAAAGGCATGACATATTGAAATGTATTCCCTCAATCCGAAAATAAATAGATGGGTCTAGGCATATTTCGTTCTAGATACATCCAGTTTTATCCATTTCTGCGACATGTAATCCGGATGGAGGGAGTATGATGTAAGAGCTAGGGATACGACAGGACAACACAGTAAAAAACACTGAAAAACCCACTGTAGAACCAAAGTATTCAAACCCACTAATATGAGATAGTACACTCATGCAGCTCAGGATGGAAAACTACCAGGCAGTTTTCCTTACAAAAATCAACATTGTGGCCTTTAATCATACATTTTGCTACAACTAAATTTAGATCAGATAAAGGTTGGATTCACGCCGATTAACAAAATACATGCTGATGTAAAAATATAGTGATATACAACAGGTACTTCCATCTACATTGGAGCACAGAGAATTCCTGCAAGAATTTTTCCTCATAAACAATACCATTGCAGAAATTCTTCTATCTATTAAGCTTATTTTCTAAAAGAGAGATGGGTAAGAAACATGTAGAAAATATGATCAGCATGCTATAAAATTTCATGATGCAAGGATACGCACACGCTTCTTAGAATGGAGTTGACATATTTTTGCTGGACTGGAGCGGACTAGTTCTTTGGCCACTGGAATCTGTTTACTATTAGTAGGAGTTGGGTTTCTCTGTGCTGGAGCAGTATCTATAAAAATTGGAGTTGGTTTATTATCTCCTGGCGTTTGGATCTTTTGCAAAGGCCTTGTTTGTAACCCTTCAGATTCTAACATAGTCGTCTTCCCCATGCATGCCTTGTATAGAAGAATGGTGGTTTAATTATAAAACATGCGACAGTAGAGAGATGGAATAGGTACTGTAGAATAGAAAGGCATGACATATTGACATGTATTCCCTCCATCCGGAAAAAAATGGATGGGTCTAGGCGTATTTTAGTTCTAGATACATCCTTTTTTATCCATTTTGGCAACATGTAATCCGGATGGAGGGAGTATGGTGTAAGAGCTAGGGATACGACAGGACAACACAACAAAAAAACACTAGTTGAATGTAAAACTGTATGCTAGCGGAATACGTACAGAAATAACTAAGGCAACATACACGTGTATGATTGGGAAACTAAGATGGCATTGCAACAGAGCACTAGAACATCACTTCAATGTAAAAAAACATGGTATGGTAGACAGATGAAGTACATACTGATGAATAACAATGCATAAGATATTCAGAAGCATGATGTCCAAATTAAGCAGATAGCATTGTGATAGAGTAGAATGACAATACTTGGATTTGAAAACATGTTATCATGAATGAAATAGGTACTGAAAAACAGGAAGACATGACATATTTACATGCATGATCAGCATGCTAAGCATATGGCATTGCAACAGAGTAGATACACTCCAGGACATTATATGCATGTTGCACCCATATCACAGGCCAAGTTAGAGCAAGGACCTTGTGGGGTGAAGATGATTCATCATCTTTCTGCAAGTCTTCTGAAGAACTGCCTTTACATGTTCCATCATATTGGGTATCATTGACATCAAGTTCATTGGCCTTTACATTGCTCCGTGAGGTTCTTGTGGATATATCAGTGTGTGCAATTATATCTGACATGCATGGAAGATAACTAGTAGTTAGATTTATGTAATGAGTGCCTGTAGGACGACATAAATAGTAGGACTGGGTTAACTAGCAGCAGCAGGTCTCATAAACTAAAGGGAGAACACATATGAAAGCTACAGAATATGTATCGTTTGTACTCGAGATGCGCTCTCTCACATACTAACAACATAGGTAATACTAGAAGTGGTATAATACTATAATCATCAGCCTGTGGGATAGCATTGGCTGATGGATGATAACTATGGAACAACGTTACCAAAATAACAAGTATCTTAGTTGAACTATGGAACAACGTTAACTCCTGAACAAGACCCGTAAGAGATCAGCATGAATATAGAGTGAAATGTGATGATCTATTTTCCATGCTTAGATGAATAACAAAGCCATAAATGTTGCACACAAGTAAGATGAGGGACCTATCTGGCTGCCATCCATAGGAGTGAGCATCATGTGCTGACTTGTTGATGGCCCTGCAGTTGTTGTGGCTGTCCATGTCGGGGCATGCACATTCGATGCAGGGAACTGTTGAGTGGGGACTATAGCTCCCTTCTGGTGTATGCTTCCCCTGTTGGAGCAGCTACGGTGAGTCGGAAGACGGTGTGTCTGAAGATGCAGATAATGCATAATGTTAAGAATGACATATCTCTTTGATCTGAAGAAATACACTAAGAGATCAACAGCAAGGTATGAGAGTGGTCACATGTCTGTTGACTGAAGACTAAATTGGGCTCACACGATTTTATTTTATTTTGGTACTGTCCGACGCCGGATGGCTTGATGGCCGTTGTCGGTGTCAAAACCAGTGGATCTCGGGTAGGGGGTCCCGAACTGTGCGTCTAGGCGGATGGTAACAGGAGACGAGGGACACGATGTTTTTACCCAGGTTCGGGCCCTCTTGATGGAGGTAAACCCTACGTCCTGCTTGATTAATATTGATGATATGGGTAGTACAAGAGTAGATGTACCACGAGATCAAGGAGGCTAAACCCTAGAAGCTAGCCTATGGTATGATTGTTGTAATGTATGTTGTCCTACGGACTAAGGCCCCTCCGGTTTATATAGACACCGGAGAGGGCTAGGGTTACACAGAGTCGATTACAATGGTAGGAGATCTACATATCCATATCGCCAAGCTTGCCTTCCACGCCAAGGAAAGTACCATCCGGACACGAGCCGGAGTCTTCAATATTGTATCTTCGTAGTCTTGGAGTCCGGCGGATAATGATAGTCCGGCTGTCCGGACACCCCCTAGTCCAGGACTCCCTCAGTAGCCCCTGAACCAGTCTTCAATGACGATAAGTCTGGCATGCATAATGTTCGGCATTACAAGGCGAGGTTCCTCTCTTGAATAATCTAGAGAAGATCATGAACACCAGGATAGTGTCCGGCTCTGCAAAATAAATTCCACATTCCACCGTAGAGAGAATAAAATGTACACTTAGTTCAATCTGCTGACGTATTATGCGGCGTGACATCACACCGCCACCAGGCCTTTGTTTGAATTATGATACCACCCTCGGCATGTTTAGCGAAGCGGTTTCCTTGGCACGTCTTGTCGAAGCAGAGATCGTGTTCCCCTTATTCCGGGATTCTCATCAATACGTGCGTGGGTAACCCAACCGCTCCCGTCGCCACGCCTCCTCTATCGAAGGGAAATCCCAAATGGTCACGGAGACGGCCCTTGGTATTTTTTTTCCTTTATAAGAGGACCAAGGCTCGCCATTGTTCTTCAATCTCACATCGAGTCTCTTCCCGCTCCCAGTTCCAACACCCAGAGCCTCAGATTCAAGCACTTCGGATCCTCAATCATGTCCGGCTCCGACCTCCAGGGCCGGTGGATGCCCTCCTCCGTCATGGAGGAGGACATATTGAAGTTGCGTGAGGCCAAGTACCTGGCCTACGAGGGTTTCGCACAGGTTGCCTGCCCAAGGGCAGGGCTGTGCCAGCCCCCGAGCCCGGTGAATACGTCGTTTTCCTATCCCACCTCCGTCGGGGTTTAGGCTTCCCGACGGATCCCTTCGTGAGGGGGGCTCCTGTTCTACTATGGGCTAGACTTTCACGACTTGGCTCCGGAGTCCATCCTCCATATCTCCGCATTCATTATCGTCTGCGAAGCCTTCCTCCGCGTCATTCCCCACTTCGGCCTATGGCTGAAGACCTTCAAGGTGGAGCCGAAGATGATTGGGGGGGCGTCAAGCGGGAGTGCGGCGGGGCGACCATAAGCAAAAAGGTCGATGCCCCGTGGCCCGAGGCTTCCTTCCAAGAGGAACTCGGACTGTGGCAGCAGGAGTGGTTCTACATCACCGCTCCCAAGGGGCAGCAGGCAAAAGCCGCCGACCTTATTCCGCCCGGGACCTCCACGCCAACTGATGTTGTGGGTCAACCAAGGGCTCAATTGGGGGCCGTCCGAAGACGTGCCTTCGCTGCAGGGCCGGATTCGAGATCTCCAAGCGAGGGAGATCGACCTGATCAAGGTGATGCAGGTTATGCTAATCAGGCATCTTCTGCCCTGCAAACGCCATCCTCTCCGTCTATGGGAGTTCAACCTGGAGGGACCTCGGATTGTCCAACACTTCATGGGTGCGACACCCGTGGAGATGTACAAGTTGTTCTTCGGACCGCAGGTGGCGTGTCCGGATTTAGCCGAGGATGCAGGTCTAAGCCGCGATCGCCCGGATACTCAGGTAAGTAGCTCAGAGTCCGGACATTCTGTTTATGTGCCTTTCTGGAGTTCGCTTCCTGACCCTTTGTTCTTTACAGGAATGGGTGGCGCGATCAAGGCTGATAAGGTGTCCGGCCCCCCCTCCCAGAGACCGCACTGGAGCCCGTGCTGGTCAGAATGTTGGAGGTTGCGCCCACAGAAGGGGGGCGACGGGGAAAATAGAGGAGCTAATATTTCGCCCAAAGGGGCGACTGAAGAGGGAGGAAGCAAGAACCCCTCCCTTCAGGGGGAGAAGAGGACCGCCTCCGAAGATTCGGAGGCCAAAGCCCCTAAGCGTGGGAAGAGATCTTCCCCGGGGGGTCCGGCGCCCGGAAAGAATCCGAACGCACAATCATCATCAAAGGATCAGCCCTCCAGCGAGCTGTGAGTATGAAAGAGGGAGTTAATTAGTAAGGAAATACCTTCATTTGTGCTTCTGTAGATAAACAAAATATTTATATTGCAGTTCGGATCTGCAGCCTTCTCAGATGAGTTCATCTTTGGGGGACCTTCTTCTGGAGATGATGGAGAGCGATACGCCTCCGTCCGCAGCGTCGCCAGATGAGGCAGGCGAACCCGAAGTGTCATCACGGAGGGTATCCCCGAGTCCGGAGGGGCCAGAGAGTTCGGCACCTACTAGTGTCCGGCCGGGAGAACTGAAGAATCTGCTTGAGAGAACGTCCATTTCAGAAGATCACCGTGCGTTAATGCGTTATGGTGATTGGAAGGATTTCGTACGCTGAGAGCGAATTGCGTAATGCCGCCATGAGTTTGCTGGCGGGATTCGAGGTATGCGAGAATGACGCACCCCTTTGTCTTTTAACAGTTTTGCATATAAAAAATGCGCCCTGTATAGATAGTAGCCCCTGAGACTCGGTAGGTTGTCGGAAATGACAGCGTACCGAGGATCGAAATCTAAAGGAATGAATTCCGTCGGTCCTATGCAGGTGGCGGATAGTCCGGGGGCTAGCCGGACTAGTGAGTTTGCCGAGTTAAATCGGCAATTTGACTTGGCGGATGCGGACATCGCACTTGTCAACAGGCGACTTGACGAGTCGCAAGGTAAAAGAGTTCTCCGCAGTCGCTTTATTAAGAGGGTCGAAGCCCTCCTTTGATAAATTATATGCTGTTTGTACAGACGGTGTTGCTGCTGTGGAGGGCCCTTCAGGCCGAACTTGCTCGAGCTAAGGAGCAAGCCCGAAGGAGTGAAGCGGCTGCCTCGAGGGCGGCCGAGGAGTTGAAAGCCGAAAAGGCTGCGCACTGCCTAAGCAGGGCTGAGGTGGCTGAATTGGCCATGAAAGTAAAGGATGTTGCCGACCGCAATGAGGCTCTTGAAAAGGAGCGCTTATCGGAGCGGGAAGACCTGAAGAAGGCCACCGCCGAAGCCAAGGATGCCCGCTCTGCAATGCGGGCTATGAAGGAGGAACTGCGCCAGGCCGGAGAGATCGTGGCTGGCAAGCCTTTTCTGCTGCGTCGCCGATTTATGGATGGAAAGTATGCTCAATTTGAGCGGCTGTGGAGTCCGGAGGATCCGTATATGGACTTAGCTGCAAGTGCGGCCGATGCCATTAAGCACTTCCAGAGCCAGAAGGATCAGCGCTCTCTCACATACTATTGGTCTCAATTCCACAGTCCGGATCACCCACTTCCATTGACAGACCGGTTGGCCGAATGGGCCGAGCTAAATAGATTGTCCGGACTTGCCATGACTGACATCGTGGCCCATGTCTGGCCAGAGAGGTCCAAGGCGACGAGCTACTTTGGCTTATTACAGCAATTCCTTGGAGCGGTGCCGCATATAAAGGAGATGAAGCGGTCGGCCTGTATAGGGGGCGCGCGGATGGCTCTTGCCCGTGTAAAGGCGCATTGTCCAGAGATGGACGCCACCGCTGTTGCTGCCCAGGGTTCGGATGAAAACCGGCTCCCTGCCGAGCACTATTTCAGGGAAGTTATGCGTGGCGCTCGTGTAATAGAGTCGCAGTGCTCGAAGAATGTAGCGTTCAAATGAACGCATTAGCTTGTAAATCGATGATTATGTTATAACTGCTTTTTATACTTGTGCATCCAAGTAGTAAAACTTCTCCTGTGTGGCCGTTTACGTATACTTGTGTATAACTTGAAAGATGGCAGTCTTCGGCTTCAGCCCCCACGCACAAGGTGCTGGGGTGTTCGCAAAAATAGCGCGTTTTCACACTTAATCCGACATCTCGGTCCTATTAAAAGGAGGTGGTAGCGTAGCGAACGAGGCAATCCGGACTATAATGCTTTATCACTTTCACTTAGCCAGTGGAGCTCGAGAGTGGGGCTACGATATAGCCCCTGGTGGCATCGCCCTTCTCCGAAGTCGGAGCGCGTGTGCCTGACCGGGAAACGGCCCTTCGTCAAAGCGGGGAATTCTAAACATTCCGATAGTCGATCGAGTGGTTGACCAGGTCTCTCGCTGCATCATGACAGTCAGTTTTCGGCTTTCTCTACTGAGGTGCTCGCCCAGCCGAACTGGGGCACAATCGCAGTAGTTCTCCTGGTGCCGCGTTAGCCGATGATACGGAATGTAAGGCATCAAAACACAGGAGCCGGGCAAACCCAACATTTCACCAAAGACATGATTCGGAGCTGATGCATATAATGCCTAACTCGAGACACCGAACACTCCCTAAGGTGTTCGGTCTTTATAATAATGGGCAGAACGATGCCCTAAGCCCCTAGTGTCCAGGTACGGGCATGGTCTTCTGACGCGGCCGATGCCAAAACGTCAGGCTCCGCTTTGGCTATAGGAAGAAACCAAGGGAGAATAACAACAAGAGACAGTAAAAAAGGTTTACGCAGGGTCTTAATCTGAAAAGAATCCTCACAACGGGTCCCTACTGCACGTCTGCGCCTGTGTCTCCGTTGCGCCGTTATCCTGGACGGGTATGCATGTTGTTCATCTGTAAAAATAGAGGAACGTTTAGTTTTAAAAACAATTTGTGCGAAAAATATTAGAAATATAAATAATTAAAGCGGGGTTTGTATGAACCCGCGGTTATTTGTGCGCGCAGCCCCCTGTGAAGGGGTATGCGGCTAGGGATCCCCTAGCCTACTGACGCCGGATTCGTCTATCCAAGTTCGGGGTCTTTAAGTGACCCTCGCACTAAAATTACGCCACGCGGTCCGGGCATCTTGAGTGTAAGAGACGCGTAATGCGGTATGGTGTTGAAGCGGACAAAAGCCTTTCGTCCCAAGAGTGCTTGATATTCACTTTCAAATGGGACGATGTGAAAAATTAATTTTTCGCGTCGAGAATTGTTCGGGCGATCCGAACACGACTTCTAGTAATATGGAGCCTGTGCACTTGGCGTAATGGCCTGGCGTCACTCCTTGAAGGAAGTGCGGCTGTGTCGAATTTTGGTAGGGTCTACCCCCATCCTAGGGATTGTGTTTGAATATAGCAGGTTTAAGTCACTGCCTTCGTCCATTAGGACGTTAGTAAATTGCAATCCGTCTATTATGGGATTCAATATCAGGGGAGTCCGTTCCGCATTTCGAACGCTTCTAGAATAGTCCAGGTGGTCGAAGGTGATTGGTTTTTGATATCCAATCTCTACGGTCTGCTGGGTTGGGACCGTGCGAAGCTCTTTTTAGAAAGTGCCGCACTATTTTTCCGTATTATCACATGAAGTGAGTTTACGGCTTTGACCCCTTGTGGGAAAGTCTTTTGTTTTCCGGTGCTCTGCTGGTGGGGTTTATCTTCTTCGGTTGACGCGTCGAGCCCCTTGTGTTCGGCATTTAGTTGGCCGGATTGTTTTAAAAACCCAACAATTCCCTGTGGGTGTGATTTGCAGGCCTTCCGGGGGTACTGTCGATTTGACATATCCGACCCAAAATTTTGTTTAAGTTGGACAATTCGTCACTGTCATCCTTAAGAGGCTGTGTTTTATTATTGGGCCGCGAGCTTTTGAATCCGGCGTTGACTGCCGCGCTCTTTGGGCTTTTCTCTTTATTCCGGCGATGTTCTTTTCTGCGCCGTGATTTTCCGTTTCCATCTCTTGATGTACTTGGGTTGCTGGTGCTGCATCGTGCTAACCAGCTATCCTCGCCCGCACAGAAGCGGGTCATGAGGCTTGTTAGTGCGGACATTGTCCTCGGTTTCTCTTGACCGAGGTGCCTGGCGAGCCATTCGTCTCGGACATTGTGCTTGAAAGCTGCTAAGGCTTCGGCGTCCGGACAGTCGACTATTTGGTTCTTTTTGGTAAGGAACCTGTTCCAGAATTTCCGCGCTGACTCTCCGGGCTGTTGAGTTATATGACTTAGATCATCTGCATCCGGAGGACGGACATAAGTCCCTTGAAAATTTGCTCTAAACGCGTCCTCGAGCTCTTCCCAACTTCCAACAGTATTTTCTGGGAGGCTTTTAAGCCAATGACGGGCTGGCCCTTTGAGCTTGAGGGGTAGGTATTTTATGGCGTGGAGATCATCTCCTCTGGCCATATTTATATGTAATATATAATCTTCTATCCAGACTCCAGGGTCTGTTGTTCCATTGTAGGCTTCTATGTTTATGGGTTTAAATCCTGCTGGGAATTCATGGTCCAGCACCTCGTCAGTGAAACATAGTGGGTGTGCGGCGCCCCTGTATTTGTGTGTGCCGCTATCATCGGACACTTGACGTGTTGCCTTGCTTCCTGGGGCCTTCTCCTTTGGCCCGTAGATGGATCTGGCTGGGCCATCTATCCTTCCAAGTTCGTTGGTTGGTTTATGCGGGGCGCCGCTGTCAGAATTCGGCCTATCATCTGGCCGTTCTATCCAGCCAGGCAGCCCCTTTATTTTTGGACGGTGGGGGCTCTATGGCCTTCTCGTCGAATTCTGGTAGCAGCTTGCGCTTCGGGTAGCTCTTTGATTGGTGGCCATTGCCGTACTTATCTGCGGTTTTGAGCACTTTGCTCCATCTCATTCTGAGTGTGTCTTCCGCTATTTTGAGCCTCCGTTTTTCCTTCTTCAGGCTTTTTGCTGTGGCGATAAGCTTGCGCTTGAAACGCTCTTGTTCGACGGGATCCTCGGGTACGACGAATTCGTCATCGTTGAGGCTTGCTTCGTCTTCGGAGGGAGGCATATAATTATGATCCTCAACCTCTTCATCTGCCGCCCCCCCTCATGAGGGCTTGCTTCTGCATCCTCCTGCGCTGAGTCTTGCTGGAGGGGATTGTCCTTTGGCACTCTCTGGAGTGTTATTATCTCCTGTGTCGGAATCTCCATTCTTGCTGTGGCGAGATTTTATAGCGGCGCCGCTGACGCCGGCGCTTGGGCTGTTTCTTTAAGGGATCTTCCTCCGCTGTTTCTTCGCCGTCCCCATCTTTTGGGGTATCCACCATGTATACGTCGTATGACGAGGTGGGCCTTCCAGTGCCCTGTGGGCGCTGGTTCTTGTTCGTCTCCGGCATCATCGTCCATAGCATCGATGTCTTCGGAGTCGTAGTCTAGCATGTCGGTTAGATCGTCAACAGTGGCTACAAAGTGGGTGGTGGGTGGGCTCTGAATTTCTTCGTCGTCCGTATCCCAACCATCCTGGCCATAATCCAGCCAGGACTCTCTTGATAACGAGAGATGCTTTAGTGAATTCAAGATGTCGCCAAAAGGCGAGCATTGGAAGATGTCCGCGGCGGTGGAATTCCATAACCGGCACCCAATCCAGATCGATTGGTAGGGGCGCGGGAGGTTCGGAGTCCGGCGAGGAGTCCGGCGCCTCGGAATCACGAGTTTCGCAGGGGACAAGATTAGTGTTCGGCTCCATCGCCGTGGATGTTGGAGCCCCCAGGGCGGCGTCTATCCACCGGCCCTCGATCTGGGCGATCGGCTCCAGGCCAATGGCCAGAGCGGATCCGTGTGCGGCCGCCAAGGCACTATTCGGCGGCAGAGCTAGATCATGCCCATCGTCACAGTGCGGCGTGCTCGGCTGTGGCTCGAGTCCGTCGAAGATCAAAGTCTTCGCGGACATAAAGTTTAAGCTTCCAAATCTGACCTGACGGCCAGGGGCGTAGCTTTTGATCTGCTCCCAGATGGCCAAGTGAATTGGCCCACAGTGCGAAGCCGCCGAATACGAAGATCTGTCCGGGAAGAAAAGTCTCACCCCTGGACAGCGTTGTTGGTTGAAGATGCCATCAAGCCTATCGGTGACGACACAGAGGAACTCTCAATGAAAGCACCAATGTCGGTGTCAAAACCGGCGGATCTCGGGTAGGGGGTCCCGAACTGTGCGTCTAGGCGGATGGTAACAGGAGACGAGGGACACGATGTTTTTACCCAGGTTCGGGCCCTCTCGATGGAGGTCCCTCTCTCTCTCTCTCTCTCTTCCTCCCCCTCTCCCTCTCTCCCTCTCTCTCTCTCTCCCTCTCCGTCTCTCTCTCTCTCTCTCTCTCTCTCTCTCTCTCTCTCTCTCTCTCTCTCTCTCTCTCTCTCCTCTCTCTCTCTCTCTCTCTCTCGCTTCCGACAATCTTCAATTCTATCGCACGCATCCGACACAAAAACCTTGTTGGTGCCTCTCCCTTTTTCTCCATCTCTCTCTCTCTCCATCCCTCTCTCTCTCTCTCTCTCTCTTCTCTCTCTCTTCTCTCTCTCTCTCTCTCTCTCTCTCTCTCTCTCTCTCTCTCTCTCTCTCTCCTCCTCTCCCTCCCTCTCTCCCTCCCTCCCCTCCCTCTCCCTCCCTCCCTCTCCCCTCCCTCTCTCTCTCTCTCTCCCTCTCTCTCTCTCTCTCTCTCTCTCTCTCTCTCTCTCTCTCTCTCTCTCTCTCTCTCTCTCTCTCTCTCTCTCCTCTCTCTCTCTTCTCTATCTACCTCACCCCTCTCGCTCTCCCTCTCCCTCTCTCCCTCCTCTCCTCCCTCTCTCTCCCTCCCTCTCTCTCTCTCTCTCTCTCTCTCTCTCTCTCTCTCCCTCTCGCTCTCCCTCTCCCCTCTCCTCCCTCTCTCTCCTTCTCTCTCTCTCTCTCTCTCTCTCTCTCTCTCTCTCATACAATAAAATATAGCATCACATCTTGACCATATCACATCACAACATGCCCTGCAAAAACAAGTTAGACGTCCTCTACTTTGTTGTTGCAAATTTTACGTGGCTGCTACGGGCTTAGCAAGAACCGTTTCTTACCTACACATCAAAAACCACAACGATAGTTCGTCAAGTTGGTGCTGTTTTAAACCTTCGCAAGGACCGGGCGTAGCCACACTCGATTCAGCTAAAGTGAGAGAGACAGACACCCGCCCCAGCCACCTTTAAGCACGAGTGCTCGTAACGGTGAAACCAGTATCGCGTAAGCGTACGCGTAATGTCGGTCCGGGCCGCTTCATCTCACAATACCGCTGAACCAAAGTATGACATGCTGGTAAGCAGTATCACTTGTATCGCCCACAACTCACTTGTGTTCTACTCGTGCATATAACATCAACGCATAAAACCTAGGCTCGGATGCCACTGTTGGGGAACGTAGTAATTTCAAAAAATTTCCTACGCACACGCAAGATCATGGTGATGGCATAGCAATGAGAGGGGAGAGTGTTCGTCCATGTACCCTCGAAGACCATAAGCGGAAGCGTTAGCACAACGCGGTTGTTGTAGTCGTATGTCTTCACGATCCGACCGATCCAAGCACCGAACGTACAGAGCCTCCGAGTTCAGCACACATTCAGCTCGATGATGATCTCCGGCCTCCGATCCAGCCGAGCTCCGGAGATGAGTTCCGTCAGCACGATGGCGTGGTGACGATGATGATGTTCTACCGGCGCAGGGCTTCTCCTAAACTCTGCGACGTTATGACCGAGGTGGAATATGGTGTAAGGGGGGCCCCCGTTATATAAAGGAGGGAGGGGGGAGGTGCGGCCGGCCCCCTAGGGGTGCGCCTGGAGGAGTCCTACTCCCACCGGGAGTAGGACTCCCCCCTCTGCCTTGGTGGAGAAGGAAAGGGGGGAGGGGAAAGAGGAAAGGGGGGCGCCGCCCCCCCCTTCCTTGTCCTATTCGGACTAGGGGAGAGGGGGTGCGTGGGCCTGCCCTGGCCGGCCCTCCTCTTCTCTCCCTCTTGGCCCACTAAGGCCCAATATCCCCCGAGAGGGTTCCGGTAACCCCCCGGTGTTCCGGTAAAATCCCGATTTCACCCGGAACCATTCCGATGTCCAAATATAGGCTTCCAGTATATCCATCTTTATGTCTCAACCATTTCGAGACTCCTCGTCATGTCCGTGATCACATCCGGGACTCCGAACAAACTTCAGTACATCAAAACTTATAAACTCATAATAAAACTGTCATCGAAACGTTAAGTGTGCGGACCCTACGTGTTCGAGAACTATTTAGACATGACCTAGAATCATTCTCGGTCAATAACCAATAGCGGGACCTGGATGCCCATATTGGTTCCTACATATTCTACGAAGATCTTTATCGGTCAAACCGCATAACAACATACTTTGTTCCCTTTGTCATCGGTATGTTACTTGCCCGAGATTTGGTCGTCGGTATCCAATACCTAGTTCAATCTCTGTTACCGGCAAGTCTCTTTACTCGTTCCGTAATACATCATCTTATAACTAACTCATTAGTTACATGCTTGCAAGGCTTAGGTGATGAGTATTACCGAGAGGGCCCAGAGATACCTCTCCGACAATCGGAGTGACAAAACCTAATCTCGAATTATGCCAACCCAACATGTACCTTCGGAAACACCTGTAGAGCACCTTTATAATCACCCAGTTACATTGTGACGTTTGGTAGCACACAAAGTGTTCTTCCGGTATACGGGAGTTGCACAATCTCATAGTTGTAGGAACTTTGTATAAGTCATGAAGAAAGCAATAGCAGTATACTAAATGATCAAGTGCTAGGCTAACGGAATGGTCATGTCAATCACATCATTCTCCTAATGATGTGATCCCACTAATCAAATGACAACACATGTCCTATGGTTAGGAAACATAACCATCTTTGATTAATGAGCTAGTCAAGTAGAGGCATACTAGTGACTATAGTTTTGTCTATGTATTCACTCATGTATTATGTTTCCGGTTAATACAATTCTAGCATGAATAATAAACATTTAATCATGATATGAGAAAATAAATAATAACTTTATTATTACCTCTAGGGCATATTTCCTTCAGCTAGTTGCCTTAAAAAAACATCTACATAGGCATGTCTTGATTCTGTATACAGAACATCAAATTTCAGCAATTAGTCACCTTCTTTCACCAATCCAAGAAGAAGTGGCAATTAGTTTTCCAACGATTGCAAGAGATTAACAATGCTAGACACTACAAAAAAATACACTTTCGTGATGATACGTGTTTGTCACAGTAGGTCGCGTTTTTTGTCATGCATGTACATCCATGACGATTTTATGACAGAATCAAGATAGTCATACTTGTGCTGTCGTAGAAGTGTTCCATGACATTACCAAAATTATCATCACGGAAGTGTACACTTCCATGACGATAAATCGCCCGTCACAGAAGTGCTTTCGTCAAGGGTGATCGACACGTGGCATCCATCATAACGGAACACTGTTAAGCTATCGGGTCCGGTTTTGGATCCGATAACCCGTTAACAGCCCGGACCAATGGGGATTTTCCACGTGTAAAATCATCATTGGCTGAAGGAAACACGTGTTGCCTCACCATTCGGACAGATGTCATCCACTCATTGGACAGGAGGCACCTATGATAGGTCGACACGTGGCACGGCCCAACAGTGGCCCATTGCGGTGAAAAAGGCCGGCCCAGTAAAAATTAGCAGGCCGTCCCATATAAGGCTTACTTGTGTCTAGTCCATTTATGCCCACAACCCATACGAGATGTGTCAATTCGGCCCGTGAATGGCCCATTAAAAATTTGACACCATTGCAGCCCATCGTTAGTTCGAGCCCGTTAATGGCCCGCTATAGATTTGGGCTCAATACCGGCCCGATGAGATTTCGGCCTGTTAACGGCCCATTCAATGGATGGGCCAATTTTCAGGATGTACATCTTTCGGCCTTTTAGTGACCCATTCAAATGTTGGGCTAATTACCGACCCGGTGTGTCTTTCAGCCTGTTGACGGCCCATAAATCTGATGGGCCATTTGTAGTTGGACCTAAGTTTCGGCCTTTTAGCGGCCCATTTAAGTGTTGGGCCAATTTCCGGCCCGGTGTCACTTTTAGCCTGTTGACGGCCCATAAATCAGTTGGGCCATTTGTAGTCAGACCTGAGTTTTGGCCTTTTAGCGACCCATTTAAGTGCTGGGCCAATTCCCGGCCCTGTGTGCCTTTCGGCCTGTTTACGGACCATAAATGAGTTGGGCCATTTGTAGTCGGACCTTAGTTTTGGCCTTTTAACGACCCATGCCCTTCATGGTCCAATACCAGCCCGGTTTCTCTTTCGGCCTGCTAAAGGCCCACAACACAGTTGGGCCATTTACAATATGACCTGACTTTCGGCCTCTTAGCGGCCCATGCTCTTCATGGTCCAGTACAAGCCCGCTGTCTCTTTCAGCCTGCTAAAGGCCTACAGTATAGTTGGGCCATATGTAGCCCAAACTTAGTAATGGCCTGTTAATTGCCCGTGAAATAAATTGGGCCCACGTGTTGCCCTCTTCAATGTCGGCCTGTTAACAACCTGGGAGGTAAGAGGGCCGACCATTAACTTCCGGCCTAGTAACGGCCCATTAACTTAATGGGCCCACTAAAGTTCGTACATGTCTTTAGGGCAAATTAAATAATTTGAGCCCATTACAACGAGCAATTATGCACATGACCAAAACCGATCAAGCAAAGGTACGACATACAGGGAATAACGTTGCACATCTAGCATATATTACAGGAAATTACATCCACTGGGCAATCAAAGATTGATGCCAGTGCAAATAAATGAGCAGAACCTAACCATCTACAACATCACAATCTGCAACCTCAGTACAGATGACGCCCATAAGCATGTGGGCAAGTTCTTGCTGCTTTGCTACACTGTCTATGAAAACATTGATCAGTTGTTGTGTCGCACGACTCTGCACCTCTGATTCATCCACCATTTCCATCATTGCTTCAGCCATTAATTGGTTCACAAACATACATTTATTCCATTGCATTCGAGACAGAGGCTACTGAACAGATTCAGATGGCGATTTTGGCAGGCTTATATTATTGATAGTGGAGAGTGTCTCGACCACTTCATCATAACATAAATTAGGCCGGGAACCAAACAGATTAATCATGAGTTATTGCCATATTACCTGGCCTAGATTTACTGGAAAGAAACAATGGGGTTGCCTTGCTGTTTTCAGAGTTTGTCTTCTTATCTTCAGCAGCCTGCACAAAATTAACACACTAGCATTGCTATCATTGGCCAAGTCAGATAATAGGAAAGCAACATTGACACAACGAATGTTTGGGTAACTAGCCTAGACAAAATTAACACAGTATGGCACATCTATCATCAGCCAGGTAAGGTAATACGAAAGCAACATTGACACAATGAATGAATGGGCAACCAGAGAAGCACTACAATTCAGTAATGTGCGTGATATGAGATAGTACATTAATGCAGCTCAGTATGCAAAACTACCAGGCAGGTTTCCTTACAAAAATCAACATTGGCGCCTTTAACATTTTGCTACAACTAATTTTAGATCAGATAAAGGTTAGATTCACGCCGATTAACAAAATACATGCTGATGTAAAAATATAGTGATATACAATAGGTACTTACATCAGCATTGGAGCACAGTGAATTCCCACAAGATATTTTCCTCGAATACGATCCCAATGGAGGAAGTCTTCTATCGTTTAACCTTATTTTCTAAAAGAGAGATGGGTAAGAAACATGTAGAAAATATGATCAGAATGCTATAAAATTTCATGATGCGAGGATATGCACACGCTTCTTAGAATGGAGTTGACATTCTTTTGCTGGACTGGAGCGGACTAGTTCTTTGGCCACTGGAATCTTCTTATTATCAGTGGGAGTTGGGTTTCTCTGTGCTAGAGCAGTATCTATGAAAAATGGAGTTGGTTTATTATCTTCTGGTGTTTGGATCTTTTGCAAAGACCTGGTTTGTAACCCTTCAGATTCTAACATAGCCGTCTTCCCCTTGCATGCCTTATATAGAAGAATGGTGATTCAGTTATAAAACATGCTACAGCAGAGATGGAATAGGTACTGAAGAATAGAAAGGCATGACATATTGAAATGTATTCCCTCAATCCGAAAATAAATAGATGGGTCTAGGCATATTTCATTCTAGATACATCCAGTTTTATCCATTTCTGCGACATGTAATCCGGATGGAGGGAGTATGATGTAAGAGCTAGGGATACGACAGGACAACACAGTAAAAAAACACTGAAAAACCCACTGTAGAACCAAAGTATTCAAACCCACTAATATGAGATAGTACACTCATGCAGCTCAGGATGGAAAACTACCAGGCAGTTTTCCTTACAAAAATCAACATTGTGGCCTTTAATCATACATTTTGCTACAACTAAATTTAGATCAGATAAAGGTTGGATTCACGCCGATTAACAAAATACATGCTGATGTAAAAATATAGTGATATACAACAGGTACTTCCATCTACATTGGAGCACAGAGAATTCCTGCAAGAATTTTTCCTCATAAACAATACCATTGCAGAAATTCTTCTATCTATTAAGCTTATTTTCTAAAAGAGAGATGGGTAAGAAACATGTAGAAAATATGATCAGCATGCTATAAAATTTCATGATGCAAGGATACGCACACGCTTCTTAGAATGGAGTTGACATATTTTTGCTGGACTGGAGCGGACTAGTTCTTTGGCCACTGGAATCTGTTTACTATTAGTAGGAGTTGGGTTTCTCTGTGCTGGAGCAGTATCTATAAAAATTGGAGTTGGTTTATTATCTCCTGGCGTTTGGATCTTTTGCAAAGGCCTTGTTTGTAACCCTTCAGATTCTAACATAGTCGTCTTCCCCATGCATGCCTTGTATAGAAGAATGGTGGTTTAATTATAAAACATGCGACAGTAGAGAGATGGAATAGGTACTGTAGAATAGAAAGGCATGACATATTGACATGTATTCCCTCCATCCGGAAAAAAATGGATGGGTCTAGGCGTATTTTAGTTCTAGATACATCCTTTTTTATCCATTTTGGCAACATGTAATCCGGATGGAGGGAGTATGGTGTAAGAGCTAGGGATACGACAGGACAACACAACAAAAAAACACTAGTTGAATGTAAAACTGTATGCTAGCGGAATACGTACAGAAATAACTAAGGCAACATACACGTGTATGATTGGGAAACTAAGATGGCATTGCAACAGAGCACTAGAACATCACTTCAATGTAAAAAAACATGGTATGGTAGACAGATGAAGTACATACTGATGAATAACAATGCATAAGATATTCAGAAGCATGATGTCCAAATTAAGCAGATAGCATTGTGATAGAGTAGAATGACAATACTTGGATTTGAAAACATGTTATCATGAATGAAATAGGTACTGAAAAACAGGAAGACATGACATATTTACATGCATGATCAGCATGCTAAGCATATGGCATTGCAACAGAGTAGATACACTCCAGGACATTATATGCATGTTGCACCCATATCACAGGCCAAGTTAGAGCAAGGACCTTGTGGGGTGAAGATGATTCATCATCTTTCTGCAAGTCTTCTGAAGAACTGCCTTTACATGTTCCATCATATTGGGTATCATTGACATCAAGTTCATTGGCCTTTACATTGCTCCGTGAGGTTCTTGTGGATATATCAGTGTGTGCAATTATATCTGACATGCATGGAAGATAACTAGTAGTTAGATTTATGTAATGAGTGCCTGTAGGACGACATAAATAGTAGGACTGGGTTAACTAGCAGCAGCAGCTCTCATAAACTAAAGGGAGAACACATATGAAAGCTACAGAATATGTATCGTTTGTACTCGAGATTAACTAGATGGCACACAAAAGTATTAAAGAACAACATAGGTAATACTAGAAGTGGTATAATACTATAATCATCAGCCTGTGGGATAGCATTGGCTGATGGATGATAACTATGGAACAACGTTACCAAAATAACAAGTATCTTAGCTGAACTATGGAACAACGTTAACTCCTGAACAAGACCCGTAAGAGATCAGCATGAATATAGAGTGAAATGTGATGATCTATTTTCCATGCTTAGATGAATAACAAAGCCATAAATGTTGCACACAAGTAAGATGAGGGACCTATCTGGCTGCCATCCATAGGAGTGAGCATCATGTGCTGACTTGTTGATGGCCCTGCAGTTGTTGTGGCTGTCCATGTCGGGCATGCACATTCGATGCAGGGAACTGTTGAGTGGGGACTATAGCTCCCTTCTGGTGTATGCTTCCCTTGTTGGAGCAGCTACGGTGAGTCGGAAGACGGTGTGTCTGAAGATGCAGATAATGCATAATGTTAAGAATGACATATCTCTTTGATCTGAAGAAATACACTAAGAGATCAACAGCAAGGTATGAGAGTGGTCACATGTCTGTTGACTGAAGACTAAATTGGGCTCACACGATTTTATTTTATTTTGGTACTGTCCGACGCCGGATGGCTTGATGGCCGTTGTCGGTGTCAAAACCAGTGGATCTCGGGTAGGGGGTCCCGAACTGTGCGTCTAGGCGGATGGTAACAGGAGACGAGGGACACGATGTTTTTACCCAGGTTCGGGCCCTCTTGATGGAGGTAAACCCTACGTCCTGCTTGATTAATATTGATGATATGGGTAGTACAAGAGTAGATGTACCACGAGATCAAGGAGGCTAAACCCTAGAAGCTAGCCTATGGTATGATTGTTGTAATGTATGTTGTCCTACGGACTAAGGCCCTCCGGTTTATATAGACACCGGAGAGGGCTAGGGTTACACAGAGTCGGTTACAATGGTAGGAGATCTACATATCCATATCGCCAAGCTTGCCTTCCACGCCAAGGAAAGTACCATCCGGACACGAGCCGGAGTCTTCAATCTTGTATCTTCGTAGTCTTGGAGTCCGGCGGATAATGATAGTCCGGCTGTCCGGACACCCCCTAGTCCAGGACTCCCTCAGTAGCCCCTGAACCAGTCTTCAATGACGATAAGTCTGGCATGCATAATGTTCGGCATTACAAGGCGGGTTCCTCTCTTGAATAATCTAGAGATGATCATGAACACCAGGATAGTGTCCGGCTCTGCAAAATAAATTCCACATTCCACCGTAGAGAGAATAAAATGTACACTTAGTTCAATCTGCTGACGTATTATGCGGCGTGACATCACACCGCCACCAGGCCTTTGTTTGAATTATGATACCACCTCGGCATGTTTAGCGAAGCGGTTTCCTTGGCACGTCTTGTCGAAGCAGAGATCGTGTTCCCCTTATTCCGGGATTCTCATCAATACGTGCGTGGGTAACCCAACCGCTCCCGTCGCCACGCCTCCTCTATCGAAGGGGAATCCCAAATGGTCACGAAGACGGCCCTTGGTATTTTTTTCCCTTTATAAGAGGACCAAGGCTCGCCATTGTTCTTCAATCTCACATCGAATCTAGTATGTGAGAGAGCGC